>JALIGW010000004.1:14089905-14097405 GCA_023053685.1 Diadophis punctatus similis | reverse complement strand
GTTTCTGAAACCTATCATAATACTTACCATACTCTATGTCCCCATTATTTTACTTTTCAATTAAAAAGGGGAAGCGGCCATTTTGCAAACCAAAATGACACTATGAAGCATAATCTTTATTCCTTAAAATGATCCTAGGATCCATAGAGACCCTAAAGCAGGGGTGTCAAACTCAATTTCATTGAGGGCCGCATCAAGGTTGTGTTTGATCTTGGGGGACTGGGGTGGGCGTGGCCGGGGTGGGCGTGGCCAGCTCGACATCACTCATGTCGGGGGGGCCTGTGGCGGCCCAAGCGCTCTGCCAGCAAAAACAAGCTCCCGAGCTCCGTTTCGACTGCCACGGCCTCCTGCAACCCTCTGCCAGCGAAAACAGAGCTCGGGAGGGCTGAGCTCCATTTTCACTGGCAGAAGCACCGCAGGCCAGTCCTTTGCTGTTTCCAGGGCAGCCCCGCGGGCCAGATCTAAGTACCCCACGGGCCACAACTGAGTCCAAACTTTCCATTGCTAAGCAAGACAGTTGTTAAGTAAGTTTTGCCCCATTTTACAACCTATCTTGCCACAGTGGTCAAGTGAATCATTGTAGTTGTTAAGTTAGTAATACGGTTGTTAAGTGGATCTGGCTTCCCCATGGACTTTGCTTGTCAGAAGATCGCAAAAGCTGATCACATGACCCCAGGACACTGCCACTGTCATAAATACATGTCAGTTGCCAAGGGTCAGAATGTCGATCAGACTATGGGGCTGTGGCAACTGTCGTAAGTGTGAAAACAGTCATAAGTCACTTGGTTTAGTGCCGCTATAACTTTGAAGAGTCACTAAATGAATGGTTGCAAGTTGAGGGCTACTTGTAGCACAAACTAGCAGTTTAAAAGCATGTCATATGCAAGTAGATAAATAGGTGCTACTTTGGTGGGAAGACGAGCTGGTGCTCTGTGGCGGATGTCAGATCCCTGCCAGCACTGGACCTTCCCGGCTGTGATTCCCATTTGCGAGGTGACTTCAATGGAGAGAGAAAGTCTCGGATGACACTGCAGGATGTCGCCCAGCATAGGATAGATAGATAGATAGATAGATAGATAGATAGATAGATAGATAGATAGATAGATAGATAGATAGATAGATAGATAGATAGATAGATAGATAGATAGATATAGATAGACAGACAGACAAGACAGACAGACAGACAGACAGACAGACAGACAGACAGACAGACAGACAGACCCTTGTTCACCACTTTCTGTCCTATGCTATGGTTTGCCTCCTCCTGTCATCTCCAATCTTCTTTATCCACTCATTATCTTCCTCTACTGAATTTAAGTCCTCAGTATTTCCCGATGTCTCCCTAACTTGCCTATCATCTTCCATCCTTACTGCCTTCCCCAACCTTACTGGACACTTCCCAGCCTGTCCATTCTTCTCCATCTCTCTCATACTGCCTTCTGCAATCCTGTCAGCTCACCCATGTAGTTAGACTGCAAGAGGGAGGTGTTTCGCTTGAAAAATAATTGCATTTTTCTTTGGTTGAGGATTCTTTGATACTGCAGCTACAAACAAACAACAAAAGCTCCGTGTCTTTTTCTTTAAAAAAAAAAGTTAAGTAATAAGAGAGAAAAAATGCCCCTGACTATGCAATGACTTTCACTATGAATCCATGTAGTTTTCTTGACAACACTACAGAAGTGCTTTGTCCCTGTCTTCTCATTTTTGCTGTTGTCTTGTTTTGTTTAGTCTACAGTCCCGGGAATCCCCAGTGATCTGTCTTCCAAGTATCAACTACACCCAATCTTGCTTAGTTTGTGAATCCAAAGTTGGCCCAAGTTCTGGTACTTGCTGGAAAAAAAAACTCACTATGCTTTTTAAAATGTACAGTTCTTTCCAATCAGTAGAAGGAACTATGAAACAACCGCTCCTGCTGAAGAAAAAAACTCCAGCTACTTCTTTTGGGGAGGACGAGGAAGAAGAGTTTTCCTATTATAACTTCTTCCAGATAAAAGAAAAGAATTATAAAATACATAAATTAAATAACAAAAGAAATAAAAAGTGGTTCCACTTACTCTAGGGATTTATTTATTTTATTTTACTTTATTATTATTATTTTTAATCAAACTTATTAACCGCCCATCAGCCTCACTGAGGGGCTCTATACCGCCCTATAGTAGTTTAGTTTAGTTTAGTTTAGTTTAGTTTAGTTTAGTTTAGTTTAGTTTAGTTTAGTTTAGTTTAGTTTAGTTTAGTTTAGTTTAGTTTAGTTTAGTTTAGTTTAGTTTAGTTTAGTTTAGTTTAGTTTAGTTTAGGTTTAGGTTAAGGTTTAGGTTTAGTTTCTAGAACATAAACTATACCTTTTCAGAGATCTCTCCGTTGCTGATATACCTTTATCAAAAATACTGATTTTTTAAAAAAAGATATTAATTGGAATTTGGCCAACAGATAATTGACATCAAGCCTCCTTTCTTATCCATGTGAGGCAGAAATATAATTTGAGGAATATCAAATGTACCTCTAAATATATACCAAATTAGAGGACAAGTCTATGATCACAACAGACCGGGGAGCGTATCATTGCTTTTTCACAATGGCCGGATATAAATATTGCGTTGACGATGCAGTTTGGTTTTGGCCTAGAATGCTGTGTGAATCAATCACTGTGATTTATAAATAATGATTTGTTTCTTAGCTTGCTGTGCAAACTATACAGTAATTATAGTTTATTCAATAAATCATGGATAAATAAACCTTGGTTCTATCCAACATATGAGCCCAGTCTCCATATGGAAAAGCAGACGTGATGTTTCTGCATGAGTTGATCAAGTCTATGCTAACAGAGACATCTGCTAGTTGTGTTCTTTTTGATACAAAGATGGGGGATATAGGGGGAAATGTTCATTGTTATTTATAAGGTCCTTGGGAAATCCAAGAATAAGCTTATTTCTATAAGAAATGTTTCTAATAAGAAATGTTTATAACATACCGTACTTTTTGGAGTATAAGACGCACCTTTTTCCTCCCTAAAAGTGGCTGAAAATTTGGGTGCGTCTTATACTTCGAATGTACCTTTTTTTTTTTTTGCCAGCCCTAACTAGGTGCTAACAGATCTTCCCAGCTCTTACCTTGCAGGCTTTTTCATTGTTACTATCTCCAAAGAATGTTTTTCCAGCCCTAAGTCTTTGCAGAATTTTTTTCCATTGCTCTACTTGCTCCGAGTAAGTTATTTTCTAGCCCTAACCAGGTGCTAACTATCTTCCCAGCTCTTACCGGCTTGCAGGTTCTTTCATTGTTACTCTCTCAGAAGAATGTTTTTCCAGCACTAAGTCTTTGCAGGTTTTTTTTTCATTGCTCTACTTGCTCCGAGTAAGTTATTTTCTAGCCCTAACCAGGTGCTAACTATCTTCCCAGCTCTTACTGGCTTGCAGGTTCTTTCATTGTTACTCTCTCAGAAGAAGGTTTTTTTAAGTCCTAACCAGGGGATAAAATAATGTGCTGAAGCTGACCAGACTAAGGATGCTAGCCAGATGAATACCTGGTAGGCAGATTGTTTTCCCCTATTTTCCTCCCCAAAAACTAAGGTGCGTCTTATACTCCAGTGCGTCTTATACTCCGAAAAATATGGTATTTCCCTATACCTTTTTCCAATAATGTTAAAACCACACAAAGTATGAATCCATCCCTTTGGGTATTTATCATAACATAAATCAAACCATCCAATTGCTTGGGGCTACAGATCTAAAATACTGGGGGGGGGGGGAAGGACTCTCTTAAAATAGAACTATATCTAAAGGATGCTATTAACGCATATCTGCTGTTGAAGTCATATCTGGAACAAACAGTACGCTACCCATCAACGTAGGCCTAAAGGGAAGAAGAAAAATCGACCATATTGTATTCACAGGAGGGACTTTAGCGCCTATTAAAGCAGACAAAGCAAAAACATTTTGCCAGGAGTGAGAACAAGCTTATTCCATGTTCAGACAAGCAAGAAAACATAAACCAGAAGCCACTTACATTAGTTGGAGAGACAGCCTGACACTTGTTTCTCAACTATGGCTGATCTTCCTTTTATTTTATTTATTTATTTATTAAACAAATAAATCTTCCCTTTGGCCAGAACAGGACACTAGTTTACAGATGAACTCTCCATCTTTCATCTCCTGTTAAGAATTCATTACTAATACAGGTAATAGCAATAGCACTTAAGACTTATATACCACTTTACAGTGCTTTATAGCCCCCTCTAAGCAGTTTACACAGTCAGCATATTGCCCCCAACAATCTGGGTCCTCATTTTACCGACCTCAGAAGGATGGAAGGCTGAGTCAACCTTGAGCCTGGTGAGATTTGAACCCTCGAGTTGCGACCATAATGGAGCCTACCCATTGCAATCAAAAGTTGGGAGGGCGTTAACTGAACCACCTCACTTAACGAGTCCCTATCCCTACTACCCTCAATAAATTTGTTAAACAAATGTGCGGGTCATTCAGTAGAATATGAGGTGCCTCAGGGGTAGGAGAGTCTCTAGCCCAGGCACAAGCCCACCTACCTCCAGCCTCCAAGGCCTTCCCCAACCCGAGATACCCCATGTTCCGCTTCCCACCCCTTGCCGTCTCCACAGCTACTTGGGCCCCCTCCCCTCCCCGCCCCTCCAACCACCACTACCGTCATCGATTACTCACCTATCTTTCAAAGTCTCCAGAACTCAGAAGATTGGTGTACGGAAGGAGGACAGGCCGCTCCATTGCTGGGCCACATGGCAGAATTCCACAAGCAGTCATCTTTTTCTGAGATGCTGGCAAAGCTCTTGGGTTTTCCTTTCCTTGCTAGTCACCAGCCTTCCCACCCCTCAGTGATGGCCGCTGGTGGAATTCTGCTACGTGGCCCAGCGATAGAGTGGCATCTCCTCCTTCTGTACCCCAACATTCTGAGCTTTGGAGAGCTTCGAAAGGTAGGTGAGCAATCGGTGATGGGTGGAGAGGAGTGGAGTGGAGTGGCAAAGCAGACCCAATGGCTAGGGGACCCAACAGGGCAGGATGGTGAAGAAATAGAAAGAGGGTGGGGACATGTTGCAGCATCTCTGCAGTTGGTCACAAGGATGAATGACCGCAGAAATGCTGCGACAGACCTAACTTTGGGACTGGGTCGTAAGTAACTTTGGGGGGTTTGGCGCAGGAGTGGGCTGCTGGGGGTTCACAGGGGTTCGGGAGAAGCTCTAGTTAAGATTCTGTGCAGTTCAGAGAACCCCCAAATCCCACTCCTGGCTGGCCCCGCTCACCCTACCCCTTCCCTCCCAGGAGTCTCCATGCGGCCCGTTTTGGATGCAGGTAAGTGCAGGGCGCACGCGGAGGGTCGGGAGGGCGAAAAACGGGCCTACCAGAAGTTCAGGAAGAGGGCCTCCAGAGCCCGGGGAGGCCATTTTCACCCTCCCGGTGGCTCGAGGAAAGCCTCCGGAACCTGGGGAGGGTAAAAACACTCCCCCCGCCATGGTGCAGGAGGCCGACTAGGCCATGCCCACCATGGCCACGCCCACCCAGCAACCGGCCAGAGAACCCCTTGCTAAAATTTTTGAAGCCGACCCCTGGTTTGGCGTAACTTTGAACCACTGCTAAATGACCTGTCGTAACCTGAGAACTATCTGTACTGCACTTAAAAAAGTAACGCTTCCATGTTTTCTCATCTCCTTAAGAAGCGCAAATATATCAGTGGGGCACATCATCTCCTGTTTTACGTGATGAAGAGCCTTATTATTTTGCAATGCACTTGCCCACACTTAGGTGTGGCTGCATATTTTCTAATGGGTGCCAAATACCACTTACCATACTTCACATTTTGGATCCAAAAAAGAAAGACTTAAAAAAAGAGCCACAAAACAAGTCAAGTCCATCTTGCCCAAATATAACCAGATCTAGATTAGAAATCTCCCTATATAATCAGGAAGTGTGTGGTGGATAGGTGGCTGTTAAGTAGAAGAAAACACACAGCTATAAAAGTATGCACTGACTTAATAATGCTGCGCTGTGGCTTCTCCTCCTCGGTGAAAAGACCATCGATCGATATATATCCCAAGATCATGGGCTCAGAAGAGCAAAGTGGTCCTTTAAATTTAAATTTAAATTCTGTTCTAAAAACAGAAACAAGGGGAATTTCAAACAAAACCCAGAGGCCTGTTAGGATATACAATAAGAAAGAATATTTTACAAGAAGACTCTCTCTGATCTGGAGGAGAAGAGATACACTTGCATTCATCAATCCATGAAGTCTTAAAATAAAGCAAAGGCCGTGTTGGCCCACTGCATGATTTATGTTCTCAAGAAGCAAACAACTGAAGCCTCTTTACCGTCTTCTGAGCTCTGTCGGTGAAGCCACTTGCAAACTCAAGATAATTTCACTAGAAAGGTTGCATCATTACAAAAGGGACTGCATGCCTTTCCTTTTAAGGGGATCCTATCCTTCACCTTTTTTTTTTTTTAATTGCTGGAAAATATGTGAAGGCGCTGCCCTGGAACAAACCCTTTGTATCAAGACATATATGTAAGGTTCAGGAAATGCCCCTGCATGTTCTGCATTGCATATTGACTCAATAAATTCCCTGGGCTTACGTCATAACTCAAGTTGCCCTGGTTCTGATATCTTTATGTACAACTTATGGCTTGGGGGAAAAATATATTCTCTTACTAGGCGAAACCCTGAAAACCCAAAAACTCTTATCTTCAAAAACAAGGCTATGTTATCAGAAACTGCCAAGGTGGTGGTGATGTCTGACAACCACAGGCCTCCATGGCTCAGGGAGGTGATGAACTGACAGGCAGATAGAGTCCATTAACTCCACTTCTCAATATAAGTTTTCCTGTAAAACTAACAGAAGGAGAAAGGGACTGCAAGCAACCATAAGGCACAGACTTTAAAGAACAGCCTGGAAGGAAAACCTAAAAAGAAAAAGAAAAAAAAACATGCACGGAACTTTACTTAAAGTGCCTTCCTAATAGTATTTGAGGAGGAAGAGCATTAACCCAATTTGGCTATTATCACATATTTTGTGGCAATCGGACTACTTTGACCAGATAGCAATTTTTGCGCAGCGTTAAATTAGAGCATTGTTCCTGCTATTTATCCGTTTCAATCTATCTGGATTGTGAATTCAGAAGAAGATGTTTCAGACCCTCGTTCGCAAAGCAACATCAGCATATCGTCCACTACCTACGCATCAGCCAGGGGAACCTGGGGTGAAATATGCAGGCAAGATGGTTCATGAAACTCAACTCAGCTGCTTCTATATTCCACCTGGAGGTAAGGATTCACAGTAATGTGTTCTACAAAAACAAAATTCTTACTTTGATGGTGGTATCTTTTGTTCAAATTCTGTTTTGGGGTAGTGAAGAGCCATATTTAAAGTTCAGATTATATATTTTCTAATAGTTGTCTTCAGAGCAATCCAGGCGCAGCAAATCAAAATATTAATTAATATGAATGCGCTTCTATCCAGAGAAGTTACTACAGTGAATTTGCTAGGGG